>CM057141.1:19788491-19836657 GCA_029964075.1 Patiria pectinifera | reverse complement strand
TACAGGGCAAAATGGGCATTGATATTCACGCAGGCTGTCCCTTCTTAATAGCCTACAGGGGGAGGCATGCATGCACCCCTAGCCATAATCCTGGGGATCAGTCACAATAGGAAGACTCCCTTAAATGGGTAGTGAGGGGGCAGTGGTTACCCACAGGGGTGCCATTGGGGGTGTAACAATGGCCCTACCAGTTTTGTCAGTGCTCATGAGGTTGGTGCCAGTAACAATGATCAGGGGTGCAGAATGCCCAGAAATGGGGGCGTGGGCTTTATGTGGAAGAGTTGGATCAGGAAAACACCCAAATTGCAACAGTTGATTTTTTTTCTTCAAAAAAGCAAAGGACAAAATGTTGCAACCGGACGCCACTTCGGCGGTTGTGCACACATTCTATGGAGAGTCAAGAAAATTTACTAAGTATTTCCTAACAAAATTGACAACGTTTCTCAGTCCCAGATTCATGTCTTATCATCATTTTTGCAATGACTGACCTTCATTGAGATGATATATGAAGAAAAAAGTGGCGTCAGGTTGCAACATTTTTTTCCAAAGCGAACACTCAAGCAAACAAACAAACAAACAAATAACCCAACAAACTAACGGAGGTTTCCTCCGTTTGAAATTATTTGTTGTTTTCGTTCCATTTTAGACTTCAATGATTCTATATATACTCCATGTGAAGATGATCGGCGCAAACTGACTGAAATATAAAGCGATCGGATTTTCTTCAACAACTGTTTCACAGATTTCGAAAATATAACTCAGTCCACAGATTGTAAAAATGCAACTCTTGTGCTTCATGAGGATACATGATTCTGCCCACCAACGGCATCAGGTTAAGAAGGGAGTT
Organism: Patiria pectinifera; assembly: GCA_029964075.1. Taxonomy (NCBI): domain Eukaryota; kingdom Metazoa; phylum Echinodermata; class Asteroidea; order Valvatida; family Asterinidae; genus Patiria; species Patiria pectinifera. The sequence goes on along the minus strand of CM057141.1, from coordinate 19,835,810 downwards.
TCGTCATGGAATGAGTGGACAATGTTTACTTATCATATTTGATTAAGGTATTATTGTGAAAATACAATTACTACCATTAGGTTCCAGTTTCCTCGTGCAGTTATTATAGAAACTCTTGGTATAGTTTTAAAATACCTTTTATGCCGCTTATTAATACTCACTATGCCCGTGAGTCATGTTATTGTTACGTTTGTCTTCGAATATACCAGCATAATTTCGAATGTCCATTGTTTAGACAGATAGTTTTTTCCCCCAAAATATTTTATGAATCAAGAAGATGATTAATTAAAGATGCATGAATTATGTGCATATTAGTACGGCACTTCCTCAATTTTAGCTTTGCAATATGCAATTCCCTAGCATAATTATATAATAAATTTATTTAAATTCAGGGGTGTAATATTCGTTTAATCCACAGCATTTATTATTTTACTTGGGTTGAGGAAAGTGAAATGAATAATTCCACCTGCGAAACGCTTTAAAGGCATATGAATAGGTATAAGATATAAAAGTACAAAATTGATGAATATAAAATCATATGCTGTATAGAGTTCTGAATCTGTTCTGCATAGAGAATAAACACTGAATGCCACAGAAAAAACAAAGTAAAATCTAGCATATCGCAAACGGCTCATCTACAATTCACATTTTGCACTAAGAAAATATCAAGTTATTGTGAAGTACAATTTGTATTTTTGTTGCCCAGCGGGTGTATAATTCGCTTATAATTAGTTTCAAACTGATTAAAAATAACCTTTTTTTTTGTTAACAGTTTGATTGTCGTATACTAAAATACCAATTGGGTTATCGCACAGTGCATCTACCAAGTCCCATGTTTGACCCCGTGTCTCCACCTGTGTTACCAGAAAAAATTAATCATAACAACTTTCTATTGTTGGCAAGATCCGCTAAGGTTTTCATTTCTGGCCCGTTAAACTTTCTGTATGCCCCACAGTACCACACACGCCATGGGGTATATGCGCTAGAGCCCTATACCAAACTACGTGGAGTAACTCACCTTGTTAGTTTCAACGTCAATGACTCCCCATACCAGCAGGACCAAGTCTGTCTCGTCCGTCCCAAGCAATGCCCCTCTCTGACCAGCCGTGGTACAGAAAACTATCACCAGGTAATTATGTGCGTTTGCCATGGTGATGCAATTATAAACTTGGGTTAAAAGCCTCAACCACGAACTAACTTCTAAACGAAGGAAAGAGACAGGAAAAATCTACGCCCAGGTTAAAAAAGTCCCCGTATAACACCAAAAAAAGTGGAGCGCGTACCACACCGGAGTAGACCGTAGAGAGTTGTGAGGTGCCTGCCTGAAATCGCCGCTCCAGCACCGGTCAGTGATGGCGATGAAAACAGTGATCGGCTTTGGCAGGAAAATCTGTTTGAATAAGGCTGGCTACCACAACATACGGGACAGGCCCCCGTGGCCGAGGCCTATTGTTCTATCCTCGCGCCGATTGGACCATCCGGGAATTACGTGGCACATCAGTTGAAAAGAGACACAAGACAACACGGGGGCGTGGGCAAAATTTCTCCTGTGGTATACACTGCACTATACACGCTACCACACACACTAGACAAACCACTTGTTGCACATGCCAGCCAGAAACTGGGTAGATACCAGCATTTAATTCTATAGCCACACAGTCCTATTGAAATTGCGGATAAAAGGCGCATACAGCCTCGCCGTGGGCCGACCTCGGTCGCAACAATGCTTGGTCAACCAAGTGTGACCACGTGTTGAAATGCTGGGAATCCCTTTGCACGACACGCGGCCCAGTCATGCTGAACAACTTCAAAACAATTTTTTTTTCATACCAGCATATTTTACCCCCGGGTCATACCGAATTTTCCATAAAAAAAATACTCGCTTGCCTTTTCTTTGACGAGGTCAGGCTGTATATGTTTGCAAGGAAACAATCTCAATAAAAAGTTACAAAAAAATAAGTCTTGCTCTGTCCATTTAATTGAAAATGTGCGTGGTTGAATATTTTGCAAGTCAGGCAGCTGTTACCACGTCCAATTATAATAGTGATATTATTATATTACGTAAATAGCTTATTCCTTGGTAATACGATAACGTTAATCCCATATGGGACGAGTTGGCACATACATCTGTGTACTGAGACAGAGTTGGACTTTGAAACCTTAGATCATTGATCGTATCTCCTATCGTGCAATGAAAATGTCTGTCTCACCCAGATGCAAAGTACAGTTAAATGTGTATTCTAATTATCATCGGTGATCCATTCAACAATACAATTTCAAAGCAAATCTTTAAGTTCGAAGTGAAATTTAAATTGGTATCCCATTCTGCTATATGATTCTCCAATGAGTAAAAGAAGAGGTACAACTTTTTTGCGGGTTTTGCCACTTGAAGATATTAACTATATACAAAATAAAGAACAGAAAAGAACGAAGGAAGTCATAGAAGGAAATAGAGAAAAAGTATAGGAATACTTTCTTTTTGAATAGTTTTCAGAAAATGAAAGATTACATTCTGGTCATTAGGCCAAAATGGTGTTTCGCTCTGGCTTAAATGTTAATCCTTGATTAAATTAGGTCTATACGACTAAGAACTTGTCCCAAATTGGTTCCTGACTTTTGGAAAGAAGCGTTGCTTGGAATTTTTTGTCATGTTTACAACTATACATCATAAATAAATATACATTATCAAAAAAAAAGAATGTAACCTGAACATAATTACAGCGATGTGGAAGCTTGCAAACGAACAATTTGCCTGCGGATCCATTAATCGGACACTGCAACTTTGCAAACTGCAATTTATTGAGGGTACATTTAGCTCATTCTCAAGTTTCATAATTTTGGCTGCAACATCTTTACGATGTTGATCACTTTGTTTATAATCGGCGCCCCTTTCCAGACAAAACCATCTCACCAATTTTCATTTTGTTATGCCCGCATTTTTCGTTCTTTGTTCTACGAGTCTTGGATTTTAATAAAAAAGAATACAGCCTGCAGTTTGTTGGATGGAAACCTCATTGTTTACTCCAGTTAAAAGTGCCGGTTGGTTTGAGACATACCCAGTTTTGTAATCAGTTATCCCGGATGCTCCGTCTATACGCTACCGTGCAAATCATTGAGGAAACAGGGTGGTTTGGGAGAGGGATCAACTTTATTGAGGTCGTAGAAGCAGTTAAAAGACAATCATCAAGATGGAGTTTCATATTTAGGGCAGAAAATTGTAAATTTACGAGCAGCTTATGTAGCCTATATGTGTCAGGATGCGGCCATTATCATAAAAAAATTGGTTATATACTTCTTCCAAATTATGTTTTATTCGTTCAAGAAATTGTTCAACCGTGTGCAGTTTCGTAAAAAAAAAGTTTGGAAATTGTTGTTGTGATGGCAAGCTTGCCTAATTGAGCTGAGCCAAAAAAAGTCTAAACTTAGGCCAAAAAAGTCTCCGGTTTCTGGTATGGAGCTTGCCCAAAAAGTGGTGCGGCGACGCGGCTTTTTTTTTTTTTTTACCTGATTTTTTTGCTTCAAATGTCGGCTGATGACTGCAAATGGTGCCCTACTAAACTTATAGTGCAAATATATGGGAGTCCAGAGAGGCCACATAAAGCTTATTCTCGACCATAACCCAATCTTAAAACACGTTAAAATTGTGCAGCAGCAGGATTCCAGTCAAACCAGTGAATTTGGCGGTTTTGAGACATCATCTTTCATACCAGAAACTGGAGACTTTTTTTTTTGGGCCTAAGTAAGACATTATTGATACTCAGTACCTCAGTCTGTCAAAGGAAAAACGGGCTGGCCTCTTGAACACGGTACTGGAATTTGTATCTCTTGTCAAAATGCCGTTTTCTTTATGAGCCGCTTCAAAGTATGTGTATATGTTCTCGAAGCTAAATTTGAATCGATCTGATTCCTTTTCTCGTGATAGGCCGGCCAGTTCCTGAATTTTCAAGTCCTGACATAACTTCTGGTTAGGTTGCATGGTGGGATAATTGTGACAGGAAGCGGCCTTTTGGACATAATTCTCCCCCACGCCCAAGGTGCTGGATAGGCTATAGGTCTCAATTGTGGAATTTTGGTAGTCTAAAGCGATCACTTAAATCTGAGATCAACCCAAAAGCTAGTTTTCCAGATATCGTTCAATAACCATTTCATTTCCCCTACTGAACATTTTGTACTTACAGTCTTTATTAGAAACAAGTTTTAGCCTCTTTCTCGAGAAAAGCCGTCGTAAAAATTAATGTCAGGCGCGGATCCAGAGGGGGTGGCGGTGGGGTTCTAACCCCCGCCCCCGGCGGCAATCGTGGACCCCTATTGTCCCTAATCCTCAGTCCTTTGTTTGTACTCTAACTTTTTAGCAACAGCTCTTCTTCAAAAGAACTTAATAGACATAAAGTTCTTTATGTCTATGGTGGGTACGAGCGAAGTGTAATCTTAACAGCGCCCTCCTTAGGCCAAGTACACCTGTCACCCTAATGACAACTGTCCGTAGAGGGCGCATGCGTGGATTTGCCACTGCTCTGGATCTTGCAGACATAACTTTCCTTCCCGTTTGCACTTGCTCGCCCTTCCCCTGCGGCTTGCGCAGAGAGTTTTCTGTTCTGTTACACAAACTGATTCTTTTTGTACAAGGTTGATTGCTTCGGTTCGGAGAATGGAGCCTTTTCATTCCCAATGTCAGTGACACTTTGACAGGATGAAGTTCGAATGTTTGTTTAGTTAGACCTCAGCATAGCTCAGTAGCCAGCTGAGGCTCAGTCAGGCTCTGACAATTGAATGACAGTGGATGAGTCACTAAATCTTCGCTGATCATGACAAAATGGTGCGACCAACTCCTTCTAAATTCTACCTCCATGTGCGACTGATGAGGCAGAAATAACTGGACTCGAGCATGGATCGTCGGTCCACGTGCACAATTGCCGATTTACCGCCGGAAATCTTGGCGTACATGCTTTCAAAACTGTCCGGTCCCACGATAGCCAAAGTCGCTGTGGTGTGTAAACAGTTCTACGAAGCGTCCAAGATAGAAACGATTTGGCAACATCGTTGCTTGGAAGGTGTTAAATACGGGCTGTTTTATACAGTTTATTATAGGAAAATGTTACCATAAGTAAAACGTATTTGAACTCAGTTTGAAAACTTTTTATTTTTTTATTTTCTGTAATACTAATATAGTCGTGTTCCCTAACGTGGCGCACTTCGAAGCTTACCCAAATTTCCTCGTGTAGTGTTGCCAAACCTCTTTGTTGACAAACCTCAAATTCATGCAGTGAAATACTGGTACTTTTACCATATTAATGCTTGCTGTTTAACCTCTGTGAACAATTTCGGTTTCATAAAATTTAAGCCGAAATTAAAAAACGGTGGCGTCCGGAAATTGGGCACAATTTGGCGGAGTGTTCCCTAACGTGGCGCACTTAAATAAATCTCGGAAAATTCCACATTAACATTTAAGAATTTCTGTAAACTTGATAAATTCTGATAAATCATTATTATCTCTACTTACATACCCAGCCAGATGTTTGTCACAAAATTATTTTCTTATTTTTCGGGGCATTTTCAAAGGGTTCACTTTGCACTTGAAAATAAAATCCGAAAATCACGCCAAAATATTTTTTTCTTTTAACTTTGTAGCGGGTAAATAAACTCGCGATTTATGAATGGGAGTGTTTATAACTTGATGAAATTTCACTTTCTGTGAAATTTTAGTTTAAACTTTTGCTCTAGCTAGGGGCTTCAGGCGAAAAATCAAAGTGCGCCACGTTAGGGGCCGCGCCACGTTAGGGTACATCAACAATAATGTCCTTGAAATGATTTAGGGCCTAGTTCAGTGTTTGGTTTTAATCCCTTCAAGCTGTGTAGTGTAGGAACTGAGAAGGACATGGGCCTGCCCTTATCCCCCCCCCCCCCCCTGCCCAGAATAACTTGGGAGATAGTCGGTGAAAAACAAGTTTTTATTTAATGTATAAACCTAGCTTGAAATTTCCACCTTTCTAGGCTCATAACTGTATGGGGAGATTTGAATCTCCCATGCCATGAGCCTAGAAAGCTGGAAATTTCAAGCTAGTATAAACCCTTTAAGTGCACCCTCCAGAAAATGAGCACTCCCCCCATCAAATTGGATCGCTCTTTACGCCACTGATCCCTTCCTCAACAAATATTTAAATCTAGTGATGATGCAATGCGCCTATCAAATGTTGCCCCCATCCCTTCCACCCACCCCTCCAGGTCCGATGTCCGGATTTGGTCACGTTTTTCATGCCCCAGGGTGGGGATTTTGGTCACTCAAAAACATTGTTACCATTGCCGTACCACATGGAAAGGTAATCACTATGTCTGAGATTGTCACCTAAATTTTGCCCGAGGGGAGAGAATTTTGTCACTTCAAAAGTGACAATCCCCACGTCTTGGGTGGGGGCGGGGGGGGGGGGGGAATACAGTTGATAGGCGCATTATAACTGCATACAGTTGAACTTAAGATGACCAGTTTGATTACAATTGGTGTTTTATTTTCAGATTATGGCTTCACCAGTGATGAACTCTATGGATGGGGGATCGAATCCTTTCGAATCGTCTACATAAAGGGTAGGTTTTCTGGTGAGACTGGGACCTTGAGTACTAAAAAATGTGCAAAACAAGATCAGGCCAACTTTACTCGCTCTTCATTGGACAAAATTCTACATGATTTTCACGAGGCAAAGACAAGGTCCTCAGTATTTCACCAGCCAAGTTTGAAGTCTCAATTCAATTTTTTAAAGGAGACTTTTCTTCAACATTTTACACCTGAGAGTGAAGCCAAGTGATTTCAATTTGAAGCCTAAGACTAGACTGGTACTTGTCCAACTGTTTGAAAAGACTGACCTCTTCAGTACTGTGATGGCAGACTATGGCGAGATGTGTAGAAATAGAGATACTAATACTACCATATGTTTCTTTTGACTCAGTTGACTGATGCAGTACTAAAGGGGTGTTGGACCATTTTTGTTCATGTGCCAGTCTATTTTCTTGTATTTTTTTGCATGTTTTCAATACTATAAGTTTTGGGACTGTCATACACAGTATTGAGAGTCCCAAATGTTCAGACTACAGGGTGAGTAGAGAAAAAGCGAAAACCAAATGTCAGGACCATTGTTTTTGTGAAGTTCTGCATGTAGCACTTTCAAAATCTAGGATATGGAAACCCAATTCATAAGCTTTCTTTTAGTGCAAGAATCATTCAAATCACTCATGTAATTTTCAAGTTACGGAATTTTAAAGACGACCACCGTTTTAAAGTTCTGTCCACGGATCACAAAAAAAGTGTGTGTTCTTTCAGCCTAACGAAAAGAATTCACACATCTGTTTGTGATTTGTTTTCTTTTTGCTGAAAAAAAACCACTTTTTGTATTCCGTAACTTGAAAATTCCGTAATTTGAAAATTACATGAGTGATTTGAATGATTCTTGTACTAAAAGAAAGCTTATGAATTTGGCTTCCATATTCTAGATTTTGAAAGTGCTACATGCAGAACTTCACTAAAACAATGGTCCCAACATTTGGATTTTGTTTCTTTTTTAATCACCCTGTAGATCATGCCACCAGACTAGAAATGTACAGTAAAGACATAAATATATCAAGTTGTATTATTGGACAGTTTGAAAAGCACACAATCCCCATTTATCCGCAATCTGTCCGTTTATCCCCAATCAACCTTCACAGTATACTTCCCATCTATTTAAAAAAGTTGATGTGTTCATACAATGGACCATTCTTGTGTGACATCGTCCTTGATCCAAAAATTCAGCTGAATTTGACATGTTTTCTCTTCACAGTGCTGTACCCATACAGCCACGTCATTGGTGTGTGGCAGCCCCAGATTGGCTCCTACGGAGGCCTTGTTAGCATTAAGGTAAGAATATCGCACTTGATACTGTTACGTCCCAACTGTAGCAATGGCCCAACTATGGTTGGGTCAATGCTGCAGTTGGGCATTACAATCAGTGTTGTGGTCGGGTCCATCACATGTTCAGTCACAAGCGACAGGGGATGAACAGTAACAACGGAATGCCTTTATGTAAGTCTATTTGAATAGCCATTTTGATGTGAATTGGGACTGGATGACTTGTGATGGACTTGTGGGGACTCTCGGGGACTTGTGATGGCGGTGGCTACAACACAGTTAACATTACTTGTCCTAACATTTCCTAAGGGAATAAATATGTGCTTGGCCGGTACATTTGTAACCGGCTAGGGGCCTGGTCGTGGATGATCACCCTCGCCTTCGGCTTGGGCATATTTATTTCCATTCGTAAATAACTCAAAAGTCGAAACAAGTCGAAAATCCACAGATTTCCAACAGTTTTTGTTAAACAATTTTACTGGAGGTTTTGTGAAACACCCCTTTGGCCATATCTCTGGTATACGCCTCGCGCGTAGTGCTAAAAAGTTCCTTATTTGGGAATGGATGCGTGTATGGCGCGTACTGCGCGATAAGGTGCAGAACGCAGCAGTGTTTTATCGGTGGTTAAAAACCACCTAGTGACGGGCTCTCGACCAATAGGAATCCAGGTAAACTGTTTCGGGTATTTATGAATAAGTTATAAAACCTTCAGGTAAACTTCCACTGGGCAAGAATGCAGTTTACTCGCTTTTTAAACACCCTGGTAAAAAATATATATTTCTAGCCTCTACATTGTTTCCAAACAGAACTTTCTCCTACCATACTTTCTCTTGTAGTGTATGTTTAGCTGATTCAGGTCATTTACAAACAAGTTAGTTGTTCCCATTACTCTATCAATATTCACTATGTCCTGGATCACTGATTCTTGTCCACAGATTCGTGACGGAGCCATACGAGCGGCCCAGTACCTGCCCCCTGTAGACCCCAAGGTCTGTATGCCGTTACGCAGAAAGGAGCTGTTTCAGATCCAGTTGACGTCGGAGGGTTTCACGCAGACTGAGTGTCTTAAAGGGCCACACGGGCCGCACAAGCTGCAGATATTGCGTGTAAGTTATCATTTTTTATCCTCTTGAGATCATCCCAACTAAAGTTGAGACTTCCCCAACTATAGTTGCGAAGGTCCCATAGTTGGGGCCATTCGCACACACAAGTGCAAATGTAGGTGTTGAAATTTGGCTGTGTGAGCGGGCTTTAGTGTCCTCAAGCGTCGATGTACAAAAATCAGATGGAGGCAGTTGTTTTTGACAATGCCTTTTTTTTTTTTTATCCCCCTGGCATAAGCCAAGAAAGGGGGATCTTGCGATATTGTATCCCTTCTGTGCGTGTTTATGATGTAAATCGAGGATACACACGTGCAAATCGAGGATACACACGTGCAGTATCATTGATGAATTGAGGACAGGAACCAAATCGAGGACGACCTCGATTAGAAAACGTGTACAAAACCAATGAGAGTATAAAAAAGGAAAAGGGAAGAGGAACAATATAAACTCCTCGATTTACACCATAAACAAACATGGGTGTCAGTGTGTATGTGTGTTCCATTTTGGTTAGGTTAACTGTTTAGTGCTGTCATGTCAGACTTCAATCTCAACCAAAATTGGTAACAATAACCTTTTGGTAGGGGGACTTAAGATGACTTGTGACATTTGAGGTCAAAGGTCATCTAGGGGACAAATGAGGTCATTGTTGCCTTTGGTTAGGTCAACTGAAAAGTGTGCTTACTAACTGGCCGTATAAATACTGCCGGCATGCCAGGGGGATCGCTCAAGTTCAACTTGCGATATTTTTAATTTTAGGGTGGTGGCGAAGGTGAGTTTGTGCTCAAGTGTTGCAAGCCGGAAAAGCACCGATATCACAACAGTAGGCAAGAGGTAGGAAAATCATTTTATTCTTAATTTATTCCCCATGAGCATGCCACTTTTTCTCGGATCAGCTGATTTCCCTGTTGATCGCTTCACAGCTTTGCCATTTAAATTTTAGAAAATACTTCCAAGTCTTGGAAAGCATGGAATTTCCTCTTTTTGGTTACTTCACAGTTGCTTGTGTGTATGTAAATAGACGAACACATATTAACCCAAATTTATTCTCAGTTAATGAATATGCATGATCCAATTTTCTTGATGGCATTTTGCTGTCCGTGTTTTGGTTATGAGTCATTTGATACATAAGATTAGCCTGAGTCTGGACTCTGCCCGAGTCGAAACTCTATAGGCCTTTTCACACTAGACAAATCTCGGGGTTGGCGCAGGCTTGAAAACATGCAGCGTTTCACACTTGAAATTGTTCAACCCTGCGCCAACCCTGCGTCAACCCCTGAGATTGATTTCACCCCGGGTTGAACTGAACCCTGCTCCAGACCGGGGTTGTGATTTTCAACCCGGGTTGAAACTCTCACCAGGGTTCAAACAGTAGCAACGGAGCGAAATAGGCGCGGTTTGCACAAGACAAGTGTGAAATGATGTGGGGTTGAACGCGGGGTTTAAAAATAAAAGACTCAACACGGGGAGGCACTGGGTTCACCCAGGGTTGACTTCAACCGGGGTTGAGAGGCTCTAGTATGAAAAGGCCTTTTGAGTGACCACTGGCGAGGGCGCGGGATTAGTGACCCACGTTCTGTTTCACTAAGTGCGTATTATGCGAAGTGGATAAGAATTGCCTTCGTCTGAATGTGCACAAATCTGTATTGTCTTTGTGTTGGCGCCAGACGTAAATTGGCAATCAATTAAAAAAATCCTGTCCATATCCCTCTTTCTTACCGTGGAAAGGTACTTTTGCAAGAGGCCATATGTTTCTCATTTTTTCAAAACACTCTTTTTTGGGGGGCCAGGAATTACAGGAGTGGATTCGGCAAGAGATCGGGGCCAAGGAGGGTGAAATTCTTCTCTTCAACTATGATCATCATATAGAACTGCTACGCATCAAGTATATCATTCTAAACCAGTACGAGTGAGTAAATTTTAATATCTTTCCTTTCATGACGTGATTGACTTGTGATGGACTTGTGATGGACTTGCGATGGACTTGTGATGGACTTGTGATAGACTTGTGATGGACTTGTGGGGGACTTGTGGGGGACTTGTGAGGGACTTGTGGGGGGCTTGTGATGGACTTGTGATGGACTTGTTGGGGACTTGTGATTTATTTATTTATTTATTATCGGGCAAACAAGATATAAACATTAAAAACAAACAGGCCTGAGGATTTTCGAAGAGCGAAACAAATCTCTTTTTAAAGGGATCTCCAGACAATCTAAAGGTATCTCTAGACAATTTAAAGGGATCACCAGTGATAGACTTGTGATGAACTTGTGATGAACTTGTGTGATGAACTTGTGTGATGAACTTGTGATGAACTTGTGATGAACTTGTGATGAACTTGTGATGGACTAGTGAGGACTTGTGATGGACTTGCGATGGACTTGTGATGGACTTGCGATGGACTTGTGATGGACTTGCGACGGAGTTGTGATGGACTTGTGAGGACTTGTGATGGACTTGTGAGGACTTGTGATGGACTTGTGATGGACTAATGATGGATTTCACTACAATTCTGCTTACTGCCCTACACACTTCTGACTTTTCCAACATTCGGAGTTCAATTTTTTTAAAACAAATTTTCCCCCGTTTTCTTCCCCAGTGAAAATTGTGCCTTCCAAAGACTCCACCTCCCAGGCCCGCAGCCCAACGCGCCCATCCAACCAGGCCTGTTCAAGGGCACCTACGGCGGACACGGCATTGAAATCATCAGCCTCAAATATGAGGAGGACAAGCTACGAGGCTACAAAGTCACGGTGAGCAGCCATTTCACAAAGACCACTCAGGATTTTTGTTGTTGAATTGACATTATTTGACAGGCAGATATGTATTGGTCCCTATTAGTAACATTCATTTCCTGGGATTTGAACCCACTGATACGAATTTCCTCCCTGCAGAACGAAGCAAGTCATTGAAGCTGCGTTTCTGTCTGACCACATGCCAAAACCAATCCAGATTCCGTTGTACTTGACAAGTCCTGTAACGAACACATTATTATTTATCCAGGGAGACCCCAACGTGCCGGCCTGCCAGCTCAGCATTGAGGTGCACCTGGACGAGCCCATGGTGCTGGGCTCCGCCGAACAGGAGACCCTGGCCATGCTAGAGTCTGTAGACAGGGACGACGTCCTCATCCGAGACCCTAAGGATCTCCCCTCATCCCAGCCTTTCCTGGTCCCCGCCGGGGTGCACGACCACGGCATGGGGGACGTGGGCCGCAAGCTGAACATGGACCTCAAGAGATGTCGCAGAAGGTTGGTCAAGCTCAGAATCGTAACGACTCAAGTTGATGAATCAAAAGCGCCAATATTGAATGTACATCTCCCTAACGCAAATTTTTCATCCTACAATTAATAGTGATTGGTTGCAGTTCTGATGCTATATCACATTCAAACGAACTAGCTTACCCTGACAAGCTCGGTGTTTGAGTATTAAGACTCCTGCATAGTAAGCAGGAGATGGTGAGTTTTGAGTTCCAATTGAGTAAGCTTTTGGTTTGTGGATTTGAGTCCCAACCGAGTAAGCTTGTAAACTTTTTTTCTCAAAACCCACCGACAACACTGAGTATACATATTTATGATATCGTCGAGAGGTCAAACCCAATGTTGACTTGGACTGGAGTCAACTCAATCAGCTCCAACTCAAGCCACAATCTTCACTGACTTGACTCATCTTGAGTCATTACAGACAAATGTCTTGACTTGATTTGAGTCACTGCAACCAAACAACTCGACTCTACTCATATCAAAGGCTATCAGCACTCAATTTCTTAAATATGGAAAAGGAGCCTCCAAAATTCTCCACTTTGCAGCAACCCTGTGTCTTCTTTTTTGGTTGTACTTAAACTCTCTGTTTACGTTAAGCAGATGTATGGATTCAAAGTGGCATCTTCTAGAGATAGCTGCTATTATTGCCTTGGATGAATCGTCATTGTTTTACTTCTAGTAATGGCAACAAGTCTTGCCTTGCTTGCTTCACGGGGAGGCAGCTTTAATTTGCCCTCTCTATTTAAAGTATAGCTGTGATTTATGCTGTACTCAGAGAGCTAACTTTCAAGAAAATACGAAAATATGCAATGTAATGTTACAGTTGCTGGGATCTAACTTACTCAATCCTGTAAAATCTTCCAAAAATCTGCAAGTGGATTGACAACCATTTTTATGGGATTGTTGAAAATGTTCAAACTAGGAGATGGTGTTTTGTTTGGTTGAAATAAACCATTCAAGTTGAATTTTTTTTTAAAGGTATGGGCATAAACTTTGGGCATAAACCTTCAAGTACGATTTACTTCTTTGATGCAGGTACTACGGCACTGGCCTGATTGCTATGCACGGTTTCCGCAATTCTTCCCGCACTCCCTGCCACTTTATACTCTTCAACGAGGAAGTCTTTGCCCTTCTCTGGCTAGAACTCCACTCCATCAGCATCTTCCACAGGGTATGCGAGCAGATATGACTGAGACGGGGTATGCGAGACTAGATACGACCAAGTGCAAACTGATTGACCTGTGCACAACTACCCCCTCAACGGTTACAAAGGGAGAGTTGGGGGGAGACCATGGACTGGTTCTGCAGTCCCTCCATTGTCCTTCGGACTCTGAATGTAGGGACAGGTAGCTAGCAATGAATCCCGATTTTTAGACTAAAATTAGTCGTATGTACTTCGGGAACCAGAAGGTACTATGTGTAAAAAAAAACATGACCTACTTTTAAAGAGGGTTAGACTTAAATGATATACGAAAAAAAATACTCACTTTTAGAATGTCGATATAGCGCTGGAGATGATGGCGGAAGGCACGTGCTGTGGCCGAAAGCTTCTGAAGGAATGCAGGATCACCCCTGATGTCATTGCACACCTCCCCGATCGTGTGTTGCGCCAAACGATCGAGAAGGTGTGTAATGACATCAGGGGTGACCCTGCATTTCTTCAGAAGTTTTTGGCCGCAGCACGCACCTTCCGCCACTGTCTCCAGCTCTGTATCAACATTGGAGGACGCCAAATCGAAAGTGGCAGATTCTGAAAATGAGTAGCTTTTTTGCGTATGCGTTTAAATCGCGTGTGGCATTTAAAGCCTGGTTTACATGATCTGAAATTTTGGTTTAATTCCATTGGTAAACAACAGAGTTATTGAGGATCAAAAAGTAGGACTTTTTTTTACACGTAGTACAAGCGGTGTTTCCCTCCTACTGGAGCTCTTGAAAATGGTAAGAAAAACGCCACCTATTGTTTTTGCACAGGGTCCATCGACAGAAAGGGAAGGCCTCGGATTGATAATTGAGCATTAGCATGCAAGGTGGTTATTTATGCTGTATTGTATTGTATTGTTCAAAATCCTTCAAAAGTTTTGATGGAAATGATAATAATGTGATATATTTGTATTCAGGTTTTAAAACGCAGTATTAAAAATACTCACCCCATAAAATAGTGTAAGTTTGATAACCTTTTCTTTATAAGTTTTATTTGTGAATATGATCAAATCCCATCAGATTAATGTCACATGCAAAGACACTTTTATGTATACATGTCGTCTTTGGTGAAGACGACGTTGTTGTATATTGATATTTGATAACCCACTACCACGGTAATGTGAGTAATTTTGATACTTTTTCAGACGCTTTTTAAATGCTTACGATTCCTTTTAATGGTAGATCTGTGCTTGAAATCAAATAGAGATGTGGTTGATTTTGTAACGAGTGTATATTTGTCGGATGGCTGATATTTATTTAACGCACAGAAAACATGGTTATCTTTACCTTAGCTTTTTAAATTTTGTAATAATGATGTAGCGCCTTCAGCTCCAATAATGGTGGATACGTGCGCTTTATCAATACCCATTATTATTATTATTATTATATTATTGTTATTTATACAAATCCCTTAGATTTAGAAAATTATTTAGTTTTGTTTCGAGAAACAAATCATGTTTTTGTCTCTCTAATTAGTTTGCAATCATTTGCACAAGGGCATCATGTTGTGAGATGGTACCGGTTGTGTAATAACTAATGGTCGTATAGTATTGATAAGTTTTAAAGGTCTTAATTTATTCACTTATTTGTAAAAATAAAAGAATTTCAATATGTAACTTAATAGTAAAAGAGAGGGAACACGCCCAACATATCTTTGTTCTTTTCTTTAAAAAGAAATAGATGTGGGTTTAGTCTAATATAAAAAAAAATATTTATTTAATTTCTTGAAATGTTTCAGTAGTGCACTGTAAATGAACTGGTTAAAGGGAATATACATCATTGGCTTTTGCTGTAATTTTCAGAAATGAACTGTTTGAGGGGTTACTATAATAGATCAAACATTGTTTCACTGACATGTTTGAAGTTTTGTGTTCGAAAGTGCTGAAAAAAACAAGAAACACACAAACGGTGGAGTAGTCTGGTTCCCTGACTCCACTAAAGATAAAATGGACCAATTTATGGATGCCGGATAATTGTAAGGTAAGGGAACCAGTCTAGCTCGCCTGCACCCGTTCATGAACATGTAACCAATAGCAAAACAAATTTGGAGTGAAAAAATGGTGAATTTGGAGCAGTAGTTGAAAAATAGTTAGGTTTTTCCAACGGTGGTCGGCCGACCACCGTTGGAAATTTATACAAAAATACAATTTTCTTGAAAATGACTTCACACCAGGTGCCATAATTTTACAGGGTGCTTAAGACTGTCATTTACCAACATCCTAGTGAGGTATTTTGTTAAAACTTGGAGTTGTATTTTTCGATGTTTGCAAATGTTGTATATTCCCTTTAAATTTAGAGAGTGCTAAGTAGTGTACACTTTGAGCAACATCAATACCCCGTTGCATTGTGAAAAGGAACATTTCTAATACATATCAGAAAATAAAAACCTGTTATGGCTCTTTTGAAATTAATCAATTGTAAATAAACATTTGGTCTTTTGTTTCAAAGTACTGAAAAATTGTATTGGTTAAAGTTGCAGACCCCGTGGGTTTTGTCTCCTAACAAATTTGAAATATGTTTCTAACAAAAAAAGCTACTTTTTGGGGGCGTTTGCATTTTACGCACAAATGAGCCAGCCCTGTGAGAGCCGAATTATTGTCTGCTGCCTAATAATTCAAATTTCAATAACTAAAGAAGGTGAATTTATTGTTTCCGCAATATTTTTCGATCGTACGCATAAAATTAACGTGTGGAAGCCAACAAAACTATTAAAATCTTTAAGTTTCCCAGATGAAAAATGTTTTCTCGTTCTGAATGTCCTTGCGATGCTTAAATCATTGTACATAGGATCGTTTGCTTTTTGTGCAAAACTGCCCAAAATCGAACGGTGCCTGCATGGCTAGCCTTTCGCCAAGGCCAACGTGGCTTAACTTGCCAGCATTTGACAAAGAGGCGTAATCGCGAAGCGACTGGTGCGGGAGACCACACACGCGAGTGGCGAAGCCACGAGGGCCTTTTCCAACTTGTCAAGAATTTCTTATGTTTTTCTTAAATATCTCGAGTTTTGCTACCCCAAAATTTAAAAGGGTAGCAAAATTCCAAGCAATCGGAAACGACAAAACCGCAAAATCAAGCTCGAAAAGGCCTCGTGGCTTCGCCACTCGTGCGTGCTGACTTAATCTTTGCTCCAGTCGTTTCGTGCTTTCGCGGCTCCGCCGCTCTAAGCCACGAAAGGCTACTGCATGGCCGGTGTAGCGTGAATTTACGTTTCTATGAAATTCGGACTCATTGGTAATAACGCGCATGCGTAAGTATGGTAATTAGGAAAATGACCGGTCACTTGAGAGGGATTAACCAATAATAGGGAAAAGGGGTCCGATTTTCTTAGGAGTCGGATTTTCATGTGACACCGGCTAATCGGCTAAAACGGTCACCCTGCCCACAGACAAAATGACAGAATGGCCCAGCGCAAACACGTGGTCAAAGGTCGCAGTCGGCACGTTCCATTTCTGTACCCCAATTAGACCCAAGCGAAATAAATAAATACGAAATACTCGTTCAACATAACTTTTATTTACTCTTAATCATCCAAATACAATACAACATTGTTTGAATAGAAACCAAAAAAACCCCAAGAATCCAAACCCATGTAGTACAAAAATTAAGAATGATATTTTGCACAGATTGTTCCATTTGAAAAAAGGGTGGACATATTCATTTTCTATTTTTGGACTTCCGGATTTTCCCGCTAGTGAAATACAAATTGCGAATGCATAAAATACTGCTGTGCGTGATATATGCTTAGTTAATTCCATGTTTTGCGTTGATGTAGTTTACATTACAAACCAATATAATTTGAGGGGAAGGTTGAGCTGGGGAAAAACAATGGATGTTGATGAAAAAGCAACATATTTTGAGGCTTGTCGGCAAGCAGCGTTGGCGTGGTTGGAGCACCATTCAAAACCATGGCAACTTCTTTGGGCAGACGAAACGGAAAGACAACTGGTTTTTGAGCATCGGACCGGAGGCATCTCTTTCAACGTTGTGGTTCTGTCGTCGGCTGCTGAAGATGGTCAGCAGTGTTTTGTGAGTTGCACGGACATACTTTGGAAAAAATGTTGCAACATGACGCCACTTCCGCGATTGTGTGCAAAGTCTATGGAGAATCAAGACAATTTTCTAAGTATTTCCTAACAAAATTGGAAATGTTTCTCAGTGCAGTCCCAGATTCATATCTTATTATCATTTTTGCAATGAACGATCTTCTTCATTGAGATGATATATGAAGAAAAAAGTGGCGTCAGGTTGCAACATTTTTTCCATTTCTACTTTTTTTTACTCGACGAGCTAGGCCTAGAATTATTTTTTTGGAAGTGTAGCCTATTTTAGCCAGAGCCTAGATAATATAATTAGCTGGCTTTCTTTCAAGGCCTAAACGATATTAAGCCAGTTTGATTGGACAGCACCCTCTCTTTAGGCCTATTGTTGATGTACCCTAACGCGGCGCGTCCCCGTGGCGCACTTTGATTTTTCGCCTGTAGCGCCTACCTCGAGCAAAAATTTTAACTGAAATTTCATAGAAAGTGAAATTTCATCAAGTTCTAAACACTCCCGTTCATAAATCGCGAGTTTATTTATCCGTTACAAAGTTAGAAGAAAACTTTATTTTGGCGTGATTTTCGATTTTATTTTCAAGTGCAAAGTGAACCCTTTAAAAATGCCCCGAAAAATAAGAAAATAATTTTCTGACAAACATCTGGCTGGGTATGTAAGTAGAGATAATCATGATTTATCAGAATTTATCAAGTTTACAGAAATTCTTAAATGCTAACTTGGAATTTTCCGAGATTTATTTAAGTGCGCCACATTAGGGTACACTCCGGGCGCCACCGTTTTTGAATTTCAGATTAAATTTTATGAAACCAAAATTTTTCACAGAGGTTAAATAGCAAGAACTAATAACGTTAAAGTACCAGTATTTTACTGCATGAATTTGAGTTTCGTCAACAAAGAGGTTTGGCAACGCTACACAAGGAAAGATGGTAAACGTCGAAGTGCGCCACGTTAGGGAACACGACTATATTACTGACCCGACAGCTGTTGATGTCCTACTCAGCATAAATAATCGAGGCGCCTTGTGATTGGCTGTTCTGATCCCTGAATACGATTTTTTCCCAGCACATGATATGGCCATAACCCAGCCTCCCAGGTGTTCGTGAGAGAATGCAATGTGAAAGAGCATACTTTATTTCATTGTGCCCAACTTGAAACCATTTTTCCCCCTATTTTCTACAGAAAGTTGCAAGTGATAACGACTCTGCCTGGCAATTATTAAAAGAATGCCAAGGAACAAGCATACAGGAATGTCTGGAACGAAGTACTGCAGCATTACAGCCTGTAAGTTGATTTAATAACCAAATATGAAAATGGTAGCTTTCTTGTATCATTCCACTCCAAAAATGAGATAATTTGGGTCAATTTGTCTAAGTGGCACTTACAGCTTCAATACATGGTACTGATGCAAACTTAACTTGAAATTGTATATGTGTTGACTTGTGAAGGGAATTCGACCCATTGAGGTGATGCAGTCAGTTGTAATGTTCATCTTCATTTTTTCCCCTTCTTGTTACAGCTCGTTGGTGCTCATAATACGGGCACTGAGGATGATGAAGGAGTTGACGAAGACGACGACGATGATGATGATGAAGATGATGAAAACGAAGATTGGTACTATGAAAACAACGATGACATAATGGACACAGAGGAACCTGAAAAGGTCAATCGCGTTTCTCCTGAGAAAAGGTTTGTGACAGATTTATATATTTATTTTCTTACTAATTGGATCACACCCAAAGTCATGAGGCTAGCAACATTAGCTACGCTGCTCTAATACGGTGTTCCTGCGATTGCATTTCCTAATAATACTTGTTCAACCTCGTAGGTTTACCGACTCATCTAAAGACCAAAACTAGGAGCCACTGTTGCGTCCCAACTATACTTGGGACAGTCCCACCAAGTTGGGGAATTCCTAACTTTAGTTGGGGCGATCCTAGCAGTAGTTTTGATCATCTCAACTGTTGTTGGGACAGTGCCATAGTTAGGATGTTACAGCACCATGCTAATGCACATGTGGTAGGCACATGCTCTTTCGGCCAATGACCAACGCGCACCTCATATTAAAAATGCGTGGGACATGCCCATGGGCGTGGCACCTCTCATTATTGACAATCTCTGGATCAGTTAAGGTTGATACCAAGCTTTGCACTTTATTCGCTAAGTAATGCATTTCTCTTAAAGGGAGAGTAGATCATTTTTCATTTGTGCATTTGTTTCGTTTGAAGCAACAAAAATGCTCAAGATCTAAAGACGGGTGCTTAACAACTAACCTAATGAAGTTTCAGCTCTGTGAATGCTGTATTTTCCGAGAAATCAATTTTCTAGGATCTTGATTTCAATGCAAAAGTTGCCGAGTCATATTTTGAATTGCGCCCGAAATCAGTATCCGGAACACGTTCTCTTTCAGCCGATTGCAGCTACTCGATGTCACGAACTGAACCGACGTATATTAGCAATGCTTCATGTCAATGCTTGCCATTCACCCATTCACGGATTTGCCGAATTGCAAACCAACTACTAATGGAAATTTTCAAATATGCGTCACTTGACTCATTTTTGGAAATGACCTTCTTTTAGTGTTTTCTTCAAAATGACAGCATGCCAGAAGGAATAATTTCACAGGGAGTTTAGTGCCATTATCTGATCTACTAAGCCTCGGCCCATGATATGACCAATCAGAGACATGATGTTGCAACAAAATATCCGACAAAACTCCGACATGCGCTCACTTGTGTGTCGGTGGGGCTTAAATCAATCGTTCTTTTGAAACACTTCCATCCACAAAACACAAGCTATTTCATCTATTTTTTCTCTCACCAAATGTGGCAGAAAATCACCAGAGGAACACAATGACACTTCAGATGTAGATTTTGAGATGTACGCTAAGTTTGGCTCCAGGATGGCCGTGCGTCGACTGCTGTCCGGTAATTTTTTGATTTCTCACATACTCATCATTGGAAAAGGCATCCCATCCGGCAAAATTGAAGTACATTTGTATTCTCAGTGCTTCCATGCCATGCAAACTGGAGATTAATGTCGACATGATGCATCATATTTGCTCAGAACAGACTCTTTTTTTGCTCGGTTGATACTTTCCAGGGGTTACCCCCTTTCTCTCAATCAGGAACTGGTGAGGATGTTATATTTAGATATATTTTTTAATGCTGGCAGATTTGAAAATGTTCAAGCGTTCCGAGAGTGCTAACGGCATCCATGGAAGCCCAAGAGGCGACAATCTCTTTCTGTGGGTATGTGGTTAAATTTCTTCCAACAATTTATGAAATAATTGAATGTATCACACATTTTCAACAACTGAAACATCGCAGGAACCACAGAACACTTCGTTGACCAATGGCATTTATTAGCAGAACACTTATCAGAATCGATTCCACGTGTGGGATTTTCAAAAAAAATTCCAGATTTGTGGATTTGAAAATGCCTTTTTTATTGCTGGGAATGTTGGAAAAACACAGAAACCTGGATGGCAACCAATAATTTCATCCCAGTTACTGTCAATGAACTATTCCCCTGGGGGCCCTGGATTACATAAAAACCTGTTTGCTCTCCTTTGATCAAAATGAAGCAGAATCCTTGTCTTGCTCCAAAAGACAAGCACCACTCTGCCTTTGCTTCAAACCGCTCCAGAAATCTAAATTTAAAGTCCCTTCGTAGTTGGTCCAGTGCTTTAACCCTAACCCCCTAGGCTCTTGCACTAGAAAGGATACCAAACTTAACAAATTTCAACAGCTGCATACAGGTCTGTAAGCACTGGTACCAAAACTGCCAAACTCCAACAGGCCTTGTACGGGGAACAGTACTAAACCTGCCAAACTCCAATTGTTGGAGTTTGATTGACTTGGTATGGATGGGCCTATGCATTGTCGAGTGATTGGATAGGGATGGTACCAAACCTAACAAAATAAAGCAATATGTACATGCCCATTTGACCACAAGCTGTGCTGAGGTCCGTGGGTGAGCATACCCACGAAGAAATGCCAGTGAACTCCAACGTGTTCACAAATCACATGCCCTTCTGCCCCGAACCTCACAAAATTCAACAGGGTCTCCCTGGGCCTTTGGTACCCAGTCAATCAAAGTCCAACACCAACTGGCCAGTGTTCGGTACCAACCCTGCCAAAATCAAGCAAAACCCGCTGTTGGAGCTTGATGGGCTCAGGGTTGTTAGGGTTAATCCAAACTTCCTGATCAATTGAATGAGGAACATTCCAGAATCCATGTAAAGTAATAGTAGCTGGGCTCTCTGTCTTCCTCAATCCTACAAAATACTGTGACTACGAAACCTGGTAGATTTTGATGGATCAGGGAGCAATAGGGTTAATCTGTGAACCCCTATACACCATGTCTATGCGCTACAGGATGTGCAGATGACAGACTTCGAGCCCAAGTCTGTCCTGGGCAAAGACCTGTGCAAGTACGCCGACAAGCACAAGCAGAAGCTGGAGATTCAGCTGGAGATGTCCTTCCCGGACGACTACCCGATGGCGCCGCCTTTTATCAGGGTCGTCAGGCCGAGATTCAAGTTCTTAACAGGTGGGCACTAACGAGAGAAATGGTCATGAGTCGCATAAGGGCTTAGCTATGTCAAAGCCAAATCCTTCACGAGACCCCTTGCCGTTTTTTTTAAACAGCTTTTGACTTGACGTAGGAATGGAGAACTTGTGACGGACTTGCAGCTGCTCAAAATTAATCGGAAAGGGGGAAGTTTCTACCATTTCAGATATCATTTTCTTCACAACTCATGACATTTAATTGCAGATAAATGTTTGCTTGAACTGATTTGAACTCTTTTGCATTTTCGCAGCACATGTGACAATAGGGGGCAGTATTTGTATGGAACTACTGACCAAGTCAGGTTGGCGACCGACCAATGACATAGAGGTATGTGTTACGAAAAAAACCCCACACTTTCCCCCCCCCCCCACAAAAAAAGACAACCACCCAAAAAAAAACCCCCAAAAACAAAAACAAAAACAAAACAAAAAACAC
Source organism: Patiria pectinifera (assembly GCA_029964075.1). NCBI lineage: Eukaryota > Metazoa > Echinodermata > Asteroidea > Valvatida > Asterinidae > Patiria > Patiria pectinifera. Next base: position 19,813,311 of record CM057141.1, on the reverse strand, counting down.
CACACACAGACTTGTACTTTTAGTAAGATACATTTTTGTGTTTTTTTCCTCACTTGCTAAGCAAATACCAGTGAAAATCAACTCACGAGCAACTAACATAGCCTTTTGGCTGGTAACCTATTTTGTGGATAGTCCAAGCTTCCTTGTACTCTTTGCCTCATGAAATTATTCTCCAAAATACATTAAATTCTAAGACTCATTGAAACTAAAATAAAATCACCCCGGATTCCTTTTGATAATAACAATTACTGACTTGAACATGCTTTCGTCGGCAGAGTATTTTGGTCCAAGTCCGATCCGAGATCGTTTCGGACCCAAAGGCTGCCTTGGATATGGACAGGGTCAACCGAGAGTACACCAAGACAGAAGCGGAGACAGCATTCCACAGAATGGTACAACGTTACGGATGGAATAAATGAATCGGTCATGAAAGTAGTGCTGTAGATGATTCCATCACAAGTCCATTCACAAGTTCATCACAAGTCTGAAGTTAACAGGTGGCAAACAGTCACAAGACCGTGCCTTTTTCACAGTTTATTTTTTTATAACTTGGGGCATGACTTGAGGATGGAAGACTTGTGACGGACTTGACTAGAACACTGAAGAACTGAGAATTCTCCCAAAATGCCACATCTTTGAATCCAAGCCCGTTAAACCAGAATATTTGTTGATGGATTCCACAGTTCATCAATTTATTTTTTTAAACAAAATAATGGACACCCCAGGAATTTCCAGCAATGAACTGCAGTGGTTGTCAGCTGGTTTGCAGCAGACTCGCTATTTTTTGTTGTTTAACCAGAAGATTAGTTTCAGACGAGGACATGTTGTACCGGTGTTTGTTACAACAAGATGGTTCTCGACAGCACCCAAAGCACATTAGTATAATGGCATTGTATCTGCTGTTGCAGCTTTATTGTGTATACATGTATTAGGAACCTGTGATATAGACCATTATCATGTTGCGGCCATCTTGATTTTTTTCCCATTCAAATCAATGTAACCAAAGCGAGGCTGGAAGGAAAAATAGTCTGGTTCCTTTTTGCACAAAAACATTATCATTCAGTACTGTTATTGGATACAGGGAACATGACTGAAATGGTGGCAGCATGATAAAGGTCTATATCAGGTTTTATTTGGTTTTATTTTATCTGAGTATTAGTTATCTCCATAATAGTTTTCAAAGGAATAGGAAAAAAACACCATCAGTTTATCCTGAAGGGGAAACTTGCCCCTTCTTCATGTATATTTACAGACAGGGATGTAGACAAGTCCATATCACAAGTCCCCGCAAGTCCCTGCAAGTCCATCACAAGTCCTCCAGTCCCAATTTAACTCACAAGCTATTCAAATTAGCTTCAACAAAGGCATTCCCTTGTACATGTAATTGTTCATCCACTGTTTCGTGTGACCCGAGTTGTGAATGGACTTGTGATTTTCTTGGGATTGACTTGTGACTGGACTTGACGACATCGCTGTCTGCAATTTTGTTTTATACTTGAACCGTCGGTCATTCCAAACAACTGTGCCTATTGTGTGGGGCCTTACTGCATAGAAACAACTTCACCAGAAATCTTTCACCATTTTTTAAGAGCCTGATACTTGGCCAATGCAATGCTCTCAGTTCAGAGCTGTAACATTCCATTAGCTTGCAATCTCCAATATTTTGAAATTTCATTATTTTCTTGGCGAGGCCCTTCCCCAACACTAGAAAAAAAGGATCCGTGCCTTGGGCATCGTCAATGAATATATAATCCTATCCCCCCCCCCAAAAAAATCAGGCAACGCCCATGACCTTAAGTGTAGGGCTGTGCATTGGAACCGGGTACCTGAGTGCCTGACCGTTAATGTCAGGAACCGGTTCCAGGTTTTGGAATCGGGTACCCGTAACCAACTTTGCAAATTACAAAGTAACTTCTCAGCCAATGAAAAAGAAAGGCTTCGAATGTCTGTGGGAAATTTTCAAAATGAAAAACAGGATACATGGAAAACCAAAACCACGTTTTATGATGCTTGCGAAAGTTGCAGTTTTCACCACATAGCTAAAAAGCTCACTGTATACACCCTATCTAGGCGTATTGTCGCACCGATGTGTCAGTATTATTGTGCGGACCTTTATGAACAATCTGAACAGCAACTTCCCAGATTTGAATTTTTGGCTTGGGTTTCTTTAACGGGTACCAGGGTACCCGTATTTGTTTCAGAAGGGTTCCCGGTTCCTGTACTACCCGTAAATGCACACCCCTACTTAAAGGAAATATACAACATTTGCAAACATCGAAAAATAAAACTACCAAGTTTGTGCGAAATACCTTAATAGGATGTTGGTAAATGACAGTCTAAAGCATCCTGTAAAATTATGGCACCTGGTGTGAAGTCATTTTCAAGAAAATGGTATTTTTGTAAAAATTTCCAGCGGTGGTCGGCCGACCACCGTTGGAAAAACCTAACTATTTTTCAACTACTGCTTCAAATTTACCATTAATTCAGTCCAAATTTTGTTTGCTATTGGTTACATGTTCATGAACGGGTGCAGACCAGCTAGACTGGTACTCTTACCTTACAATTTTCCGGCATCTGTAAATTGATCCATTTTATATTTAGTGGAGTCAGGGAACCAGACTACTTGAACAGTTTTGTTTTTCTTGGTTTTTCCAGCATTTTCGAACACAAAACTTCAAACATGTGAGTGTAACAATATTTGATCTATTATACTAACCCCTCAAATAGTTCATTTCTGAAAATTACAGCAAAAGCCAATGATGTACATGTATAATGTTTTTCTGACCATTTTGATACTCAGACATTACTTGTTAAACAGTGTGGTGTTTGGAAATGGCCATTATAGTAATCCCACAAGTGTAAGTGGAACACAGAATAATGTAGTGTGTCTGTGTGCTGCAATTTGTATCCTTGTGGAGACGTGTGTACAATAGGGAACAAAAGATTGTATACGTCTCCACAGGGCAATTTCTATAGATGAATACGTCTCCACAAGGTTTTCACAAAATAGATATATGGATTTTACTCAAAAACTAGGAATTTCCAAGCTATGTTGATCTGTCGCAAATGGAAGAGTTTTAGAAAAGGGATATTATGTCCAAATTTCAGCCAGGGATATTAATTCTGGTTAAAATAAAAGCATTTTGAAAGTACATTTTCAGACTCGAAAACTTTAGTACACGAGAACAAAGGAATGTCTCAACAAGGATACGAATGTGAGTGTGGGTGTCCTGTATGCCATAACGCGGAAGGCTGAGTGGCATACGGAACCCAGACGGAACCCAGACTCACTACGTTTTCTGTGTTCTATGAGCTGAGTGGGCTATTAAACAAATTTGTGTTAATCAAATTTTTCTTGGTTATGATTTTGAGAAGACAAAAGCTCAAATTAAAGGCTTGTTGGAACATTTGCAGTTACCCAGAAACGTACCCATCAATTTAACGACAAAATCCTTGTATAAAGTGAAGACAGGTACCGTGTGAAGTTATTCTGCCTGAAATGGTTTCATGCGGAAGAAAACAATCAGTAAAGCTTGTTTAAGAAAATGTACCGCGGGCAATTTTTTGCTTGTTTTAGAAACGGAATCCAATTTGGGAATCCGTGTGTGTGTACTTAAAATTTTGATTAACTTTTCTGAGAAAAAAATGAGGGCTTTCAGATCATGTTCGACAATTTAACACTGAAAAACATGAAAATGAAAAAAAATATTGCTGTGAAAAGATTAAGAAAATGAAGGGAAAAATCACAAAAAAAATGTGAGAAAAAAAAATGATACTGCGAATTGCCTAGTGACTGGATTGAGCTTAAATATACACATTCTGAAAAAAATTAGAAATGCCTAATATTTTGGTCTTTTTGCCTGTAAGACTTTTCTAACAGGCAAAAAATTGGTCTTTTCATGCAGGACCAAAACATAGGGCCTCTATTTTATTTTTTATTTCAGTATGAAACTATTAGGCCTAACAACAACAGACAAAAATTTGACTTTATTTTTGGATTGTCAAACTTTATTTCTGACATGCTGGTGTTTTGAAATACTCGACACTTTTCTATTGTCGTACCCAGGACTTTTGCCTCAGAACCGGGATGTTAAAAGCAGCTGTATTAGTGTATACATTTGTAAATATTATATTAAAGGGTTAATTTGGTGGTGACTATGGTTCTTTTTTAATGTAATAAATGTGTGAATGGAATATCCTTTGTCTTGTGAAGTCTGTCCTTAATGCGGATTAAACTTGTGTAATCATTTGGTCTTTTACTATAAACTAAAATAATTTACAAAAATACATTTTGTGGTCATATATACATCACTTGAATGAATTTATTCCCATGGATGTTAAAGAAAATACATGTTTTCGGACACCAATACGATGGATGTACAGTCAACTCTCGTTATAACAAACTCGTTCGGACCTAGCCAAATTGTTTGTTATATCAGAATTTTGTATTAAGAGGAACATCAGTCCCATTCATTGTGCACATAAAAGCACAGTCGGGACCAAGGCTTTATGTTTGTTAAAACCAGAATTTTGTATTAACAGAGTTTGTACTAACGAGAGTCGACTGTATCTGGTAAAAATCAGCTCATATGGTATAACTTTTCTACGATGAATACAATCGGTGCACAATGGAGTGTCCAGTATGTTATTTTTTTCCTAGGAGGGTTGGGGCCAAGTCATGCATAATTCACTTCTTCCTTTGAATCATTGCAAGATATTTAGGTTGTTGTTCTCTTTTTCCCTTAAATTAAAATAATCTCAATGATAAATTTAAAGAAGAAAAATAATCGATGAAAATGAGCGAGACATGGATTTGAACCAGGGATCTTTGTATCCATAGCTCATCTCGCTATCCACTATTCTACTGTGTGGTAGCTGGACGACAAGTGATCTTTAAAATGCTTTATGTAACTGGTTCGCTAAATAACAACAGTGCTGTTGATATCATTGTTCTCATGAATAAACATAATGGCCCGATCGAAATACTGAATTATTCATGACTTTGCCCCATTCGTCCTGGAATAAAAATTACACGTCCAGTATGGTTGCTCTTAACCCTAGCTACTGCTTGGTATAATTGTGCACAAACTTTGCATGCCGAAGGGAAGAGGATGGTAAATTTGTTTAGCCAAAACAATGGTAGGTACAAACTAGTCTGAAAATTGATAGGGCCAAAAAACAAAAAAAGTTCTGCTTCCGATTACATGGCGTTTGAAAATAGGGTAGGTAGGTAGGGGCTGTCAGATTAGGGTAGGTAGGGAAACTGGAAACAGAACTATTATTTTTTTTTTGGCCTAAGTTAGTACTGTGCATGAGAGTCCCAAAATTGAAGATAGTAAAAATATACCATAAAAGAAAATAGGCTGGCACATGAAACAACCAGTCCAACACCTCTTTAGTACTGCATCAATTAACCGAGTCAAAGAAACATCTGGCACCCAGTCTCTACTTCTACACATTCTCTACAGTCAAGCCACCAGACTACTGGATATCTTTTCAAAACATTGGATATGTACCAGTCTAGTCTTAGGCATAAAATTGAAATCACCTTGCATCACTCTCAAGCGCAATTTTTCAAAGAAAGGTCTCCTTTAAAATATTGAATTGAGACCTCAAACATGGCTGGTGATTTACTGAGAACCTTGTCTTTGCCCCATGAAAATTTTTGTCAGCTAAAGGGTGAGTGAAGTCGGCCAGATATAGTTGTGCATGTTTTTCTGCACTTGAGGTCCCAGTCTGGGTACAGCCATGCTCGCTACATACAGTGGAATTCTACTTGGATAACATAACTTTTTTGTACAGAAACAGCCCTCATGAAAAAAAAACCAAATTGAGAAAGCCTTGAAGAGGTTTATATGAGGAGTCATTCAATTGTTCATCTACCCATTTTCCTCCACACAAACAGGGCTGGATTTCAAAAGTAAAAAAACACTATTTTAGAAGTTAGATGTTCCAAACCATGAATCAAAAAAACGTAGGCAGTGTTCCGCATGATGTAAATTATTTTTAATACAGACATCAGGTCGTGAATAATTTGAAGACCTGAATACCCTGCATGTCTGTACTAACGACCTCCTGATGTACCTGTTGATTTAGTACCACCTGGATCATTTGCATATCACTAGCCCCACCCTCAAGAGGAACAGGTGGCTCCTCGTTGGCTGGGAGGATCCCTACATCTGGCCTGAGCTGTTGGTTTTTAATAATCTCCATTCTGTGAACTGAAACCAGGTGTCTTTGCAGATGGTGCTTGTGGCGGAAGAGGTAGTGGCAGACTTCGCACTTGTACCGCCCCTTGCTTGTGTGGGCGCGGAAGTGGGCTCGGCACAGTGCCTCGGTCTTGAAACGCCACGTGCAGCCGGGGTAGGCGCAGGGGTACGGCCGATCCATGGAGTGCACGGCCATGTGCTTGGTTAGGGTGGAGCGGTCCGTGTAGGCTGAGCCGCAGATGTGACACAGCACGCAGCCCTGGCTGTGCACCTGACGGTGGGCGTGGATGGCGCTGTGGAGTTTAGACTGGAAGTCGCACTGCGGACACTTGAAGATCTTCTCCTTGTGGGACTTGCGGTGGGCCGTCAGCCGGGTGCGGGACTTGAAGGCTTTGCCACACTCATCGCATAAGAAGTTCTTCTCAGTCCGATGAGTCTCCATGTGGACTCGCCTCAGCCGTCCCTGCTTGAACTCCTTACCACACGTCGGGCAGGGGAAAGCCGTCGGCTGCAGCTTGCGTCTGTACTTCGTCCTCACTCGGCAAGTTCGCTGCTTGGGCTGCTCCTCTAAGTCTTCTCGACTGATCTTCCAATACCTGCTCAAAGTCAAAACCTGCCCTGCATACTTCTTTCCCTTCTCTCTCTGCTGGTTCTCCAAGAAAACCTGCTCATACTCATCCACTCTCTCGTTGTTCACAAAGCTTTTGTGACTGTTGAACATGTGTCTGGACAGCACCATGATGTCGTTTGCCTGCAGCGGGCAAAACAGACAATTCAGCACCGTTTTGCCGAAACTGAACTTTGGCCTCTCCACTTGGACCACCTCCATCGCAAACTTGTAGTTCATGCCATACCGCAGGTAATCGTCGGTGGCCGTTTCGGGCAACTTCTTCTGGACTAACTCGTTGTAGACTTTCTCAGCCTCTTCATCGACATGCTCTGTGTCTGGATCGGCTATGACGGCAATGATCTCACTGTCCGTCTCCCCGACCTCAATAATTCTATAGGCTTTATTGCCTGCTGCTTCGGTGTCTTTTTCATCTTCACCAAAGACGACTTGGTGATGACTGGTGTAATGTTCCAGTGCTGATGTTTTGGAGAACACTGCTTGACATAATTCACAGTAATGTTTGCCGTTTTCATCTACATCTGGAAAAAGAGAGAGAGATCATTTTTTTAAAAATAAATACATAACGGTTAAAACAATAATACTTAGGCCCTATCATCATCATGCCTATAAATAATTTTTTTTAAATGACTTTAGTTTAAATGCATCTGAAAGAAACCCTCTTTAAGCGAGTGCCTGTTTTAATCTTATTGATAATTGAAAATATTCGAATTTTCCCGGCTCAATATGTAAATGTTTATTGTTGCATTATTTTTGCAAGCAGCTGGCATATTTTGGCAGCCAGACGTCTTCATCAGTTCATCTGACATTGTCATGATGAGTTCATCTTCGGACTCGTCGTGGAGGTTTTTCACTTACGGTAGGCTCGATGTTTTAGAAATGCAGTCAGTGTATCATATTCCTGCTTACACCGACCACAGATAAGAGTACTTTTGGAGTCAGCACGAGGTGGCTTTTCAAAATGTTCAAGACGCGATCCCTCCATCTCGAGACTTCCTTCCGCATCTGCGACTGCGAGTGACTGTGTTTTCGTGTAAATTATCACTTTATCAGGAACACATGAACCGTTGAGGGCGTCTATCGCGATTTGCAGTCAACGTCCTTTCATCTCTCAATCGGGGGATAATCCTGCGATCGTTATTGCCTGTGTACATAAACATATTGAATATCCGTTGATCGGAGTATATTACTTTGTACGTTGATCGACGTATTTTCCAGACCACTCATCTTGGCTGGTTCCCTCACCCCCAAAAGGTATAAAAGACAACGAAGAGACCGGGAACCATTCATCGATCCAACGAACATTCTCGCGAGAAGGAACGCCATTATCGCCGTCTACCGTAAAATCCGGGGTTTCGTCCTCGACGGGATTTCGCCGAGAATACCGCGAAGTTTGGTCGCAAACTTGGGTAAAACTTGGTCAACTTTCCAAAGAAGTAACAAGTCAGTGTTAAAGGTTATTTTGAGTGGTGGAAATGTTGAAATGTTGCTGGCGCAAGGAGTGGTATTTGATGATCATTGTGCTGTGACCACGAAATTGTTCGTAGACCAAGACAATGCACTGCCAGTGTGTGAAGCGTCGGCGACTGAGTATGAGCTGCATGCATGAAGTCAAGTAGGGGGAATGTTGGGCGCGCGCAATCGGTCGGTCTGCGCGATCGGTCGGTCTGCGCGATCGGTCGGTCTGCGCATTCTGCGCGATCGACCGATCGCGTTGCGCAACTTGTCGATTCTGTATGATATCTCGGACTTTACTTACCTTTAAGTTTAACATATTTAAAAATAAAAATCACAGTGGCTATCGTTACGGCAGCCATAACGCATTTCCCATTTTCTATCGTTACGGTAGACTGCAACTTTTAGTTTTATAAAAACATGAGAAGAAAATATAAAATTAGAAGGAAAAAAGCGAATTTGAACGTTATGAAATTCGGACTTTATGTCCCTTTAAAAAAAAATCCTCCAAGTCCAAAGCCTCAGGTTAGAAAAGGAAAAAAATTCGAGTGCAAAACTGAGATGCGAACCCGCAACCTCGCGGTGCAAAATCCTACCTTCTTTCGACTGAGCTGTAGCACTGCTCGCTAAAATGTGGGGAAACAAATAATTATATACCTGTGTGCGTATCAAAAAAGTATCGTAGAGGGCGCTAAACAACGGCTGCCGTAACGATAGCAACTTCAAATAAAAACCCTCCAGACTTGTTAGAAAAAAAAGGTCCTGAACTGAAGGCCAGGTGTTGGACTGGTGGCAGCGGAATCCATGGAAACAATGTCGCAACCTGACGCCACTTTTTTTTCATATTATTAAGCCTATCATCTCAATGAATGAAGCCTCAGTCATTGCAAAAATGATGATATAAGACATGAATCTGGGACTGAGAAACATTTCCAATTCGGTTAGGAAATACTTCGAAAATTATTTGGACTCTCCATAGACTTTGTACACAACCATTGAAGTGGCGTCAGGTTACAACATTTTTTTCCGAATCCACCGATACTATAGCTTCATGAACGACCGATAGCGCAACGCGATCGACCGATGGCGCAGAGCGACCGAATGCGCCCAGAATTAACAACAGTTAGGCCATGATGTAGGTGGTAGGCCGGTTGGGGAACTTTTAGGGCAAAGTTTCTCATATTTTGACCGATACATTTAATGTTAAGAATGTAATGTAGGCCAAAGAACTAGGCTTAGGTTGGTTTGAATTTGGGACCTAATTTATTGTTTCGAAAATATTGTAAATTGTGTAGGCCTTTGAGTTTTGAAAACGCAGTCATTACAGCAGTCGATCGTCTGGATCCCTGGCCTGAAATGCCTGACAATATTCAACGTCAGGATCTTCGGCTCATGGAACCAGGGTATCAACTGAATGGTTCTTGGCCTTTTTAAAAAAAAATCTTCCAAAGCCACCAATTACTAAGAAAACAAATGAAATCTACTTCAATAAAAAGTTGAATTAGGCCTATACATTTTATAATTCGTATTTATATCATGTTTAAAATCAAGGTAAAATGAGACGCATCTCTTGGACTGTGGCATTGAAAAACCAATCACAATTGATAAGCCTTATCGCAAATACCGCTTGAGTGAGTTTGTGCAATAGATATTTAAACAAGGAAGAGAAAAGGCACAGATATTGTCCCTTTTTTTCCATTCCCACAGTGTGTTGGAACTATTGTGCAAAATCACTCGAGTGATACTTGCCATAAGGTCTGTGATTTAAGTTTGCTAAGATAAATGGCAGAAGAGACACCCTACTTGAAAAGTTATCGTATCCCTGATTCTCCATACATTTACTTTTCGCAGAGACTGCAGAAAGACGTCTGATCCGTTCCACATGAAGAATGGCATCAATAAAAGCAGGGGAGACAAGTGATGAAAGCATACTCCAAATGGATGTCGAGGAGATTCCAGAGGTTCCAACCATTCTCGACCAAGGTCTCTGCCCCTAGAAATTTTACCCTAACCCCCCAAGATCCTTAAGTTTTGTGTTTTTCCCCCCTTAAAAATCCTTCAAAATTATTTTGGGTGGTCGAGGAAGGTATGGCCCCATAAACGTGGTTCAAATACGGGACTTCCTCTGTATTGAAAGCTACACACCAATGCATGCATTGGTATGTGCAGAAGTTTTTTTTTTCACCCGATATTTACTTTGGATATTTTTCCTGGTTAATATCCAGGAAAAATGAAATGTTGTACCTCCAGATGTCTACTCATCCTGTAACTTTCAGGCGAGATTAATAGAAAGTTTGTCTAAAAATGGCTGTATCAGTAGTTTTCTCAAGGTCATGGGTCGTGCACCTTGACCTTTTGATTTATGGAGCCACTGAAGGTACAGCCGTACAACTCTTACTTCACAAAATTTAGTACAAACTTTTTTTAGTCTCACAATTCCAGTTGCAAGCAGACCACTAGTCAATTCACAAGGCCGGTTACAAGAAACAGCAGACGAACAAATTAACAGATGAAAATGTATGTTACATTTCATTGGAATAGTTTGTGACTTGACTTAGGACTGCTTACTTGCGATGAACTCGTGAGGACTTTTGCTTGACTATACTTCAACACTTCTAAGTTAGCCTTTAATTTCTTGCAAAGCGGGGGATATGTGGGGGAGTTTAGTTTATTGAAGGGAATGAAAGAAAGAAGGCTTATTTCATTTGATTTTGTATTCCTGCTTTTTATACAGGGAATCTTGATGATGAAGGGCCCATGAACAAGAGACAAAGACTGGACGATGAGAATGCAAGATCTGCAGGGGAGGACAGCATCAAGGTTAGATGCTTTGGATTTTCTTCTCTTCTGCACTGTAGACCGATTCTGTTTTCTCTCCTTTTAAAACATTCAAGACCGTCTGTTTTTTTTCTTCGAAGGCAATTCTCTTCAATATGAACCATACAATCTGCCGGCGATTGGACAGCATGGAGAGACAGTTAACCAGCTTGCAAAGCACCTGCATTAAGATGGGACGCAAGGTGGACAGTCTCAACTTGACCATGTCCCGAGCCCTGGCCAAAATGAAGGACAACGAGACGGCCATGTAAGGAATGTTCCATTTGCCATTTTCAGTCACCAATGAGTCACCAAGGGAAACCAAGGGAAACTTAGCGTAAAGTGTAAAGTGTAAAGTTGAGCAAACAAAATTTACTGGAGCAAAATTTAACCTCAGTCCTGCAGAATGGTGGTCGCAGGTTCAAATCTGGACACTTTTCAGACAAACTTCGAAACCATTGTTTTTTAGAAAACAAATCATTCTTTGGATTCACTCCAGTTTCGTTCTTCCAAAAACTGAGGTTTACGTGTAAAATGGTTTTGGTTGTTCAAATAATGGTCCAAATTTATGCACATCAAGGAAAACACTTCCAGAGTTGGGCCAAACCAAAAACTATAAGGAGCAAATCAGGCCATCCCAAATAGACTTTGATTTCAGACAAAACTTTATGTATTACTTTGCCATTGACTAGAAGACTCTTTGAGTTGTTTGGAAAGACCGCGACAGTCGGTCTTTTGATGTAGTCGCTTTTAAGTGTTTCAAACTTGTTCAGTACTTACTCAAATTTCTTTTGGTAAATTTGGTTTAGTGCAACTCTGACGTGCCAGTCTGCAATGGTATAACTTGACATTATGATTAGCTCCTGTAACCATATTTTGTGTCATTATGAATGAGCGTAACCCAATAGTTAATGTGTTTGCCTTTTCATTGCAGTGAAACTAATGGGGATCTCTCTCTTAATAATGCAGTTGTCGTCGGGATACCATCAGAGGGTAGGTAACCATTTCTGTATTTTTTTTCATAATTATCATGCTTGTTTCTTTAAAAAAACATTTCAATTTTGAAATTGTTGTAAACACATACAAAGTGTAGGGCCACCAATTTTCCATTTCTTAAATGTGTGTTTTTCAGGGAAATCATAAATTCCATTTCAACCATAAAACTTTGAAAGCAGGTTCCCAGTTTATCATATAATTATGTTCTGTTGCGGATGGTCACTGAAAATGACTGATCCAAGTTTCTGTCCAAAATGTTACTAAAGAATTTCAAAAAACTACAGTCTAAAGCTGTGTATTATGCTTGGAACCAAAACCTGTTACAGAAATTATTTAATTTCCAATGCTGATATCTCTTTGTGCAGACACTACGATTTCCCAAAAAGAATTGAAAGGTGAGTTTTGTTCAATCCCTTCCGTTTTCTGCCAAAAAAAATCAGTTGCAGTGAATGTTTCAGTGTTTGTATTTTTACTTCACAGAGGAACATAAGGAGATTTCATCTCCCAAGGCGTCTCGACTTCCGAGAAACCTCAATCGGAATGTGACCCTGATCACGCTGAATACAGAAGGTAAAATCCAGCACCAGACTCACGAAAGGTGGTTTTTTTTGCAACCAACATTCCTCAATAGCTTCTTGGCATGGCAGTCTTTGCTTTTGTTCCACAAGTAGACCTTACAAATAGCAAAGAGTTTATAACCTGAATTCTAACACTTTGTAAGAAAGCAATGACACAATTTTATGCATTTCCATTATTATTGTGCCTCTACGTTAAGAAAAATTGCCAACACTGAATTAGGATGTTACATCAATTTCTAAAATCAGCCTCTAATTCATAGAGCTTTTGTAAAAATTGATTGACACTTCTTAAAAGATGGCATTTGCATCGGGAAGATGTCAATTTTATATTGGGTTTTGCCCTTTGCCAACATTTTTTTCTTTTAGAAACATTGTATACTGCCTCAGACAATACTGAGTATACAGTGTTTCTAAAAAGAAATATGTTGACGAAGGGCAAAACCAAATATAAAATTGATACTTTTTGGATGCACGTGTTCAACAATGCTGTAACTGTGTCTTGGGACAGCTATAGCCTGATCCCTCCTTCAGAACATGCCCCTCCTTGTGGTCATTCTCAAAACCGCAGATGACACAGTGTGTGCTAGTGCCCACACTGCTAGTCAATATATGTGTACTACACCACAGTAGATTCAATATTTGGGACAATAGTTAAGAAGAACGATTTTTAATGTTTCTTCTCAGATGACTTTCCAAATGGTTCCTGGTTGGGAGATGAGGCCAATTTAGAGTGCCGAGTCAGATGTGGCATATCACCCACGTAAGTCTTGCCGTGAACCTTCCCGAAAGGATTAAAATGTCAAAAAACAATGTGCCAAGTTTGATCTCCTGTGCCATAGCTATGGCCAATTTTTGATGGCTTTTAATTGTTTAGTTGTTGTAATTTAGTGCATGTCAGTTGGAAATGGCAGTGCAATCAAGCTGAGGTGTGTTGGAAGATGCTTTGACTCGCCAGCCAAGCTAATTCTGGAGTGAATAAAAATGTCATTATCGGCATATCTGCTGTCTAGCACAGGTCCTGATCTGGAGGCATTAGGCAGATATTGGGAGTTTTCTAATGACTTAATTTTGTCTGGTTTTTATGCCAATGAGTTCTGTCCCCCTAAGGCTGCCCTCAGGTCGATCCGCGATTTGCTTGCCCCGCGACGGAACTGTCAGCATCAAGCAGAAAAGTAATGCTCAGGTCACAAAACCCTTACTTTTGATTGATTGATTGACGTTTTATTTAACCAGGGTAGTCCCATCAGTTATCTGAGAACTGTTCTCCCTGGGGTCCTGGTCTGTTTATTGCCAATGAGTTCTGAAATCTGAACATAAGTCTAGGTACTGTGGTATATGTTTAAAGACATTTAAGTGCATTGGAGAGTGTGGTAGAGCAACAGTTAATTAAACTTTTTTGATTTTGCCTCCCGTCCCCAGTGACATGCTGCACGTGATGCAGACCTCCAAAACGCCCGAGAAGTGCGCCCTCAAGCTGCTAGACTTCCTCTTTGATCGCGAGACGCAGGCCATGTCCAACTTGTCCGGAACAGGCAAGCACGGCAAGAGGCAGCTCGACCCGCTCATGATCTACGGACTCAGATGTGAGTTGTAATCATTTGGAACGACTGCAAAGTCTAGTTAATAGGAAAATTGATGCATGAAGTTTGTCCATTTTTGTGTTGACTGGAGTCGCTCCAAAATGTTTTTCATTCGGCGTCACTCTGGAATGCTTGTCTCAAACAGTGAGGAAATCAGGGTGAGATTTGTCAGGATTTTTCCTGATTTCAGGATTTTTTTGTCAGGATTTTTCCTCATGTAAGGAATCCCTTTTGAAACCTGGAAATCCAGAGCTTTTACCATTAAGGTGTTTTGGGGTATTGTAAGCGGTGCCTCTAGGCAAATACAAACTCATACCATATACCCTACATTGCTGTGGGACCCTCCGTGACCCTCAAACCCTCAGTCGATTATTCCGTGGATTTTTAATTTTCCCCCAATTTCACCCCTAGAATTTGCCTCTTCAGGACAAACTCTTGTAATGTGGAACCCCTTCTAGTGAGTGTTGTTTCTGTTTTCTTCCCCAAAGGTCACCTCATCAAACATTTTGCCATCACTGACCCAGAGTGGCACCGCATCCGGATGAACATCGACTCCAAGTGCCGCACCGCCTTCCGCCGCAAGCAACGGGGCTTGCCCCTGACTGTCAAGGCATTCGGTTACAAGACGGGCACGCCGGAGAATGACCAGATGATTGCCTACAGGGTAAGTCTTAAGAGCTTAAGTAAATACTGGGCTACTAGATTAATCGATGGATGTATCGATTATTTGGTTTCGATTTGAAAAATGTAACCATTAGGCCCAAAAAAATAAGTCTCCGGTTTCTGGTATGGAGCTTGCCCAAAAAGTGGTGCGGCGACGCGGCCTTTTTTTTTTTTTACCTGATTTTTTTGCCTCAAAATGTAGGCTGATGACTGCAAATGGTGCCCGACTAGACTTAGTGCAAATATATGGGAGTCCAGAGAGGCCACATAAAGCTTATTCTCGATCATAACCCCATCTAAAAACACGTTAAAATTGTGCAGCAGCAGGATTCCAGTCAAACAAGTGAGTTTGGCGGTTTTGAGACATCCTCTTTCAGTGAAAAAAAACCTTTACATTTTGCCAACGCGCATGGCTACGGCGACGCGCGCGCATACCACAAACCGGAGACTTTTTTTTTTGGCCTTAATGTCGGACACACTTTTTGGACAATTAAACAGTGTGCATTGGAATCATAAAGCGGGTTTTAACTCAGTTTAATAGTTACTGTAATGATTTTTGTAACAACAAAAACTATTTTGCTGTAGAAGAAATCGGCTTGATACACCATGGTGTTGGACGTACACAGACAAATTAATTTTCTTTTTAGCAATTAATTATTAATTTTCAGTTAAAAGGAGCAGCTGAACTGTTGAACATTGTTTGAAATAAACTATATTTCACTAAAATACAGGTAATAAGCTTCAGAATGCTATTCATGTTTCATTGGTGGCATTTGGATTTCTTTTTTGAAGTTTTTGCATTAAGGTTAATAATTCCTTGCAATTGCCCAATTTTGGTTTTGATACTCCCTAACAGTATGTAGACAGTCAGGACGCCATGAATGACTCCCACAGCTCAGACGAGGGCAGTAACCCCCGCCCCACGCAGGTGCACGTGGAGCTGGCAATGGACAACACCCACTTAGCGGAACTCCCCCAAGAGGAGGGGCAAGAGAACCATGAGGGTGGCAACATCCTCAAAAAGGTAACGCCTTTTTAAACTGGTATGCCAAAGTCTCGCCGAAGAAAAGAGTATTGGGGCTCATGTCACCCCAATTACAGTTTGTTTTCAGACTGGCAAGTTTTATTAAACTCTGGCAAATTAATGATGACAACAATCCATCTTTGGACCCAGCAACTCTTAACTGTTTCATGCTGAACGTTTATGTACTTAATTCAAATCTTGGGTATGGTTTGGGTTTAACAAGATTCTCGAATGGCCTTCTGAAATGGAGGTAAGATTCACTGAGACTGTTGAACTGCCGAGGGCAATCAAGGAAAGTTTTCCATATAGGAAGTTCACTCAACACCCTGTGTACAACCCTATGAGATTGGACTGAAAAATTCTAAGTGTTTTCTGAGAAAATGCTTGTATTTTCTCAATGCTCAAATTGACTTTGATGACATGAAATTGCTATCTTGGGGCTTGTTAGTCAATACAGAGGAAAATTAGTGAACTTCGTATATGGAAATCTTTCCGCAATCAACAACAATCTGATCATCAGAATTAGTCTGGAACAGGACCCACAACGCCAACAATAGTTGAGCTGCACTTTTACGGCGGTAGTGTCAGAATCTGCAAAGACGGTAATAAAGCTCATAAAACCAGCTGATACGTCAGATTCAGACTAGCCAGCCGACAACTGCAAACTTGGTGGTCGATTGGCAAGATATCTGCCCTAGTAATCAGGAGGTCGTGGGTTCGAGTCCCAGCTGAGTAAAGCTTTTGAGTTTTTTTTGCAAGCTCTCGTATATGAAATTACATAGGTTAAGGGCAAAACCCAATATTGAAAAAAAAAAAAATTTGGATAGGCACCGAATGTTTATTGAGTTATTAAAGTTGCATCCTTTCTCAATCATTGCAAAGGTACGGATCCCACAGGATAGCATCCACTTGCAGGAAGGCCAGATCAACATCACCCAATCTGGTCAGATTCAGATAGCCGTGGTCGAGGAGAACGGCACTGCGGGAACCACCCTGTTACTCCAGCAGGACACGACGGTCCGGGATCACCACCACCATCACTCCAATGAGGAGGAAGTTGTCGCTGAGGTCGGGGGTCAAGATGAGAGGTCGGAGGTCAAAGATGAGACGCACTGATTCAGGGCGACATCGGTGGAGAAAAAGCTGCCCTAAAAACTGCAGAACCCGAGACTGATTCGTCAAGATTGGATTTGGGTTTTTGTTTCCTTGACCCTAACTCCCTAGGCATTTTTGGTAGGATGCAACCTCAATCCGGCAAAATCCTCCCAACTGCCTCCATGGAAAAAGTGCATACAGCCCCAATCCTGCAAAATCATCCATTATTTCTTGAATGCGGTCCTTGGAGGGGTGATCACTGCCTCAATCCTGCAAAATCCTCCAGCAATCACGGTCAATATGTTGAGGCAGAGCCAGTGACATCCTTGGGCAGTGCGGAGGATTTCAAGTACGATGTAGGCCTAAATTGATGCACGGCTGAGCATAAACAACGCAAGGTTCCTGCCCAAGACCCTGAAGTTGACACAGTGCATCCTCCAAAATCAGCCACGCATTTTTTGCCATATAGCCTCAATCCTGCAAAATCTTCCATTTTACAAGGAGGATTTTGGAGGAGATGGGAAGGTTAGGGTTAATGCTGCCATTCCTGATTCCTGACGAGCACAATCAAGCAATCACAGGGGTAGATGGGGCTATCAACATCTGTCAAATTCAAATCCAGTCTTGGAAATTTTGACCGAGAAATTCTGAATATATCTCAAGTGCGCTACATTCAAGCTAATCTGCACGCATGGTGTGTGCTTGGAATTTCTGGGATCCAAGTACAAAAGTTTCACAGACTGGATGTGATTTCTTTGGTTAAAAGTGCCCTCGACTGCCGTGGGTGCTTGACCGCGCTTCTCAGGCACCAACAGCATTAAGGGAACAAAAATTTAACGTTGGCAAAAGTATTCGGAACTTTGTCTTTGCTACAAGAACGTGCAGGAATGTATGCAATTCGTTGAATATGCATGGTCTGAAATATATCATAGAAGACTCTTACAGCATTATACAGAGTTGTAAATGAGTAAATGAGTACTAGTCGTCACAAGTCACTCACAAGTCGGTCTCGTCAGCCAGTCTCAAGCCAATTGATAACTGCTATTCCAGTGCCAAGCTGCACCTGAAGCCCTCATTTTGCATCCACCGTATATGGCCGTGTCTGTAGCAGGCCTCTAGAGCTATGGCTCCATCTTTTGTGAGCATGTTCCCATGTAGTTGAGGAGAATGCAAATTAAAAGAGGCAGTACCTTGAGGTTGAACCCGCAGTCAACCTGTAAAACCTCATGGTTAACCTCACAGTAAACCTCGGGTAAACCTCACGGTAAACCTCGCTGTAAACCTCGGGTAAACCTTGTGGTAAACCTCGGGTAAACCTCGTGGTAAACCTCGCTGTTAACCTCGTGGTAAACCTCGCTGTTACCACATGTTTAATTCCGCATTCTCCCCTAATGACAGAAGCTCTAGACAAGAGATTTTGGCACGGCCTACTCGTAACCCGACTTTTATTTTGACTTGGATGCAATTTGAGATTCTTGCAATTTCTCTCGGTGATCTTGTGACGTTTAAACCATTTTAAATATATTGTGCCTTTTGTCTTGTATACTTTGAGTCAAGTACAGACAATCCATGTTAAAATATGCTCTCCGATATGCAACGT
The DNA here is from genome assembly GCA_029964075.1 of Patiria pectinifera. Classification (NCBI taxonomy): domain Eukaryota; kingdom Metazoa; phylum Echinodermata; class Asteroidea; order Valvatida; family Asterinidae; genus Patiria; species Patiria pectinifera. Next base: position 19,794,666 of record CM057141.1, on the reverse strand, counting down.
ATTTATTGCTATTTTTTGTAAATAGCCTACTTGGAATTTTTCTTTTTATGCATATGCCTAATTCACCAGTTATATTTATTGTGTATGCATTGAAAATTTGATTGGTTTAACAAACTTTGTTAATTTCGGAAGCTTTTGAACAAAATTCTGAAAAAAATATATACATTTTGTAGATTGATAAAATAAAAGAATAATGGGGGTTACGAAAATACCCCTCTGCTGAAAGAAATGGTTGTAAAACGTATTTTCATTTCTTGCAAGATTTTCGTGTAACTTTTCATTGAATATTGATTTCTCGTTTTAGTTGTGCTGGTTTACTTTCTCTGTCTTCATTCTCTGTATTTCCACGCAATAAATTGTATTTGTACAAATTTACACTGTATATGAACATTAATTTGACGCATTCAGTCATGTGTATTAAATTAGTAAATTCAAACTTGTACGATATATTTCGAGTAATTTTGTAAATAGTAAACAGTTTCTCGAAATAAATAAAGCTGAGACGACACTTCAGTTGACCAAAAAGCTTGATTCCCACTGATTTCAAATCATTTGATTAATAACACCACTGTATCAAGCGTAAAATGAAAGTCAAGTTCTAAGCCATGTCACTGCAAAACTAATTGCCACGTTTCTTTCTCCAAGCACTTTGGGACAGTCGTGCAATACAGAAAATAGCATTTTGTTCTTCAGCTTTTCAAAAACTCCAAATCTTATCAACTTTCTTTGTCAAGAGACTTTCTTGATACCCTTTTTTTGTAACAAATTAACAATGATGACTGAACGTTTTTGGCATTTCATAAATGGTTTTCGAAATACATGTACTGAAAATGTAATCTCTTGGTAAGATTTTCAAATAATTTTTATTTTGAAATTAGGTACTGTGGCAGTTATGAAATTATATAGAACACTTTTCACTTACAATAATGTATTATTACTTTGTTATGTACCTAGGGTAATAACTGGAACAGGATCAGAAACCATGATCTATTTGAAATTGGGCCTGTCCATTCCCTATCACAGCAGCTGCAGCATTCTGAATAGCTTCAATCGTCGCTCGCTGTCCCTGCATCAACTGAACATCAGCCTCCTGAACGTTGTCTTGGAAGGAGGTCAACTGGTCAATGTTGGCGTAGACGTACGGCTCACACAGCACATAGCTGATGGATTGGGCAGGGGAGTCTGATTGCGCATCCTGCGTGATGCTCGCTTGGAGCGTGATCTGGGTGGTCACTGCAGCGTGGTCCGTCAGACGGTGCCGCTCCAGGATCTTGGGTCTCATGAAGCCCCTGTTGCAGTCCACGCAGCGGAAGGGGAAATCTCTGGTGTGGAGTATCTCATGATCTTTCAGGTTATCCTTGCGGTAGAAGCCCTTGGTGCAGTACTGGCACTTGAAGGGGTACGAGACCAGATGGGTCTTGTAGTGGTCTGCAAGTTTATCCTTGCGAGAGAAAGCCTTGTCGCAGCCGGGCCAGTCGCAGGTATAAGGCTTCGTGGCCGAGTGTACAGTCACCATGTGCCTGTTCATCTTGTTCCGGAAGCTGAAGCATTTGGCACAGTTGGGGCACTGGTAGGGCCGAATGTTGTTGTGGGAGAAGGTATGCTTGTTGAGATCCCGTTTGGTCTTGAAGTTCTGGCCACAGACTTCACAGAGGTAGGCTCGCTCTGCTTGGTGGGTGACCATGTGCATTCGGAGCTGCCGCTTGCTTACTTGGATCTTGCCACAGACGTTACAAGGGTGGATGTGGCTCTCTCGTTTCATGTGCCTGTCCAGGCTGCCTTGGCTGGGGAACTTGACCCAGCACTTGCTGCACTTGTGGCTCATGTGTTTGTAATAGTCTCTCATCTTCTCCTTGCGCAGGTTGTCCATGGTCTCCGGTGTGATCAGCCGGCGCTTCACGCAGCCCCGGCAGCCGCACCGGAACATGTTCTCTGTCGAGTGTGAAGCCACGTGGGTCTTAAAGTCCTCCAGCTTGGCGAAGATCAACTTACAGGATGTCTCCCGGCACTGGAAGCGCTTGACCAAACTGTGCACCTGAAGCATGTGCTTGGGAAGGCTGGTGCGACTGAACCAGGTGTAGCAAATCTTGCACTTTAGATCCCTAGGGTTCAGCTTTTTGTCGCCTCCATCGATGCACTTTGGCTCCTGCTCGACCGAGGGAGACACATGAGTTTCCCCAGTGTCTGTATCAGCTCCTTCGGGTAACAATGAAACACCAGACAGCTCAGATTTCTGCAAGTCTTGTTCTGCATGTCTTGAACTTCCTGAAGCCAGTAGCAGTTGGTTCTGTTGTAGTAGATTACTCTCACCTTGGATTTGGGTGATCAGGTCCAAAGTATCAAGATCCACAGTGGTAGCATAGTCAACTTTATCGGCATCACTCTGAATGGAGTTAGAATCCATGGGAACCAGAGGAGGGGTGATGTCTACGCATGATGCTGCTGCTTCAGTTGTAACTGTGGCTTCTGGTTTAGATCCTGTGGATTTATCATCAAGCCAGCTAGCCTGAGTTTTCACCCATATTTTGTGGTTGTCCACATGGACTGTGTGGTCGTAGGACTCTCTGGATTTGTGCTGGCACAGAGGGCAGATATAACGGTTCTTATTGACACACCGCACCTGATGACGCTTCAGTCCTTGCTGGCACATCTTCTTGTTGCACTCTGGGCATTTCACTTGTGCTTTGCCAGAAGCATTATTTGTTTCTTGCCCATCCTCCATTTCATGTTCTTCATCATCCTCTGCTTCTTCTTGATGATTATCATCAACATCACAACTGTTAATATCGTCATTAAACACATCCTGCTCTATTGTTACAACATCTTCTTTTGGTTTCCTAAGTTGTTTTCGCCCCCTCTGTGTTTTTGGTTTGCTTTCTGACTGTGTGGTCTTAATCGAATTACTCTTTTCTTCTGAGATGGTTTCTGAAACCTTGGCTACTGTCTGGGCCTTGTTGCTATGACTGCTATGTATATGAGCAGTCAAGCCTTTGGCAGTGGTTGTTTGAAAGCCACATCGAGAACACTTACGCCGTCTTCCAGAAGGCAAGTTTGTTGCTTTGGAAGCTGACGACGTCCCCTTGTCCCGGTGGTGTTTCCTAATGTGTGCGGCACACAGGGTTTTGCTGTTGAAGGAAACACCGCAGTGAGGACAGCATATGGGCTTGCACCTTTTTCCAGCGAGTCTCTTGGGTGGCCTGCCCCTGCCCCGCCTTTTCTTGAAAGCAGATTGTCGGAGAAACTCCAGCGCGGCCCCGCTTTTCATCTTGTGGACCTCCATGTAATGGCTGAATAGGTCATCACCGTTGGTCATAGTCTCTGTGCAAAACTTACACATCACGGTCTCAGTGGTATCCACATGTTCTGCTGAGATTTTCGACGGAAAAGTTGATTCTGCCTGCACTTCTTGCCTTTCTGTGCTTCCATCCTTGCTCTCTGTACCTCTGGGCAGCCGCTGTCTTCCCGATCGTTGCTTTTGTCTTGGGCGCTCTTCCATACTGCATGCAACACTTCCAGACCCATTGTTTCTTTCTCCTGGTATAGCTTTTTGCCCGAGTCCAGCACCAGCCTGGCTTGAATCTTCCTCCCCAAGCGATTCACCTTCAGCGGGAGCTGTAAGCACCGTTTCACTATTAATGTCCTCACTTTCTCTCGATGTGCTTGGGATCTCAGACAAATCAGACCTTGACATCTCTTGGGCAGGTAAATTGTCAGCAGTATCACCATCAACACTGCTTTGGTTTACTGTGCCTGCACTTGCTGCGGGGAGATTTGCATTTTGACTAGATGTCAAAATCCTCTCAAAGACATGCATCAACGACTGACCGTCTTGAGGCTCAGACCCTCCCGAGGATATATCCAACTGAACCACCTGCTGCCCTCCCTGGAGCATAGTGAGGACATCCTGAAGTCTTGCAACGGAGGACTGAGGACTGTACTCTGGATCGCTGGTTGCAAGAACTGGATTTAGACCACTTTCTTGAGAGTCAATGGATGATGTCGATTCCCGAATAGTTTCTTGGATACTGTCTTCTGCTACTCCTTCTGCAGAAAATAATGAAAACATACAGGGACTGTTTTAAATAGTCATAGTATTTAGGAACACAGATGAATTACTTATAAAATTGTAAGAAATTCCATCTTATAAATACTTGTAAGAAATAAGTCTCTATTTCAACTCCAACCATTATTTACCAATATTTCAACTATTATTTACCTGTTGCTCAAATTATATTAGCATTTTAAAACTGCCTTATGTCATGTGTTCTCTCGTACCTTATTTAATTTAACAAATTCATACCTTTAATTTACAACTAGCAATTTTTCCTGCGGAACTCTTAGTGAAATGAAACTTCACTATATCGACAACTTATGGTTCTTTGTTATGTTCAACGTGTGCTGCTGAAAGTTGAGTCATTGAAATTCATGTAGTACCTCATGAAAGTAGCTTGTCAAGTACTCAACATGGAAGAATTATACAATTATGTTCCGATCAAGGTGCAAAAAGGCACGCAAGTGAAAATCCCCCAGGTTGAGAATTGGAATGGTTGATGACAGAACAATGGATGAAATCGGCATTCTTCCTTTCAGTCTTTTCTAACGACAAATTGATATTTTGCCTCAAAAATCACAGTGTATTATTTCATTTCCATCTAGTTAAAGCAATTAATTCCAGAGTCAAAGTTTGAGTAAACAAGCTAAATACTCTGTGAAAGCCTTGTAAATGCTTTGCGTCAACATTCTCACCAGATAAGCTGATTGGCATTCCAGAGGGCGGGGTCTGTTTCTGCTCTTGGCTTTCCATGGGACGATGTTTGGCCTTGCGACACGACTGGCTTTTCTTGTGCTCCATGAAACTCTCCATGCTGGAGAAGTTCCCCTTGCAGCGACCGCAGGAGAAGACATCCTCCTCATCTGAGGATGAAGGATGAAAAAAAGATTGATGCAACCGTGTACAGTATTATAAAAAGTGCCCTCTATAATGCCAGATAACGTCCAACCCATTAACGTCCATTTTTTCCACAGCTGTTTGAAAATTGCTGCAGAGCTCAAGTATCCCCAATTATGGTGTACCACTGCATGCTTCTATGTCTACTTGTTTTGTTTCATGTGGGATCCAAAAAGGAGAGATGGTTAAATTCTGGATTTTCAGGATTCTACAGCCACTTATGGCAATGATGATGACTACCGCTGGGCGAATAACTCAATTACTTGTGAGTAGTTAATGCTACTCGTTGTTCTACTTGGGGTTTCATATACTTGAGTACTCATCCCAACGGGAGTAGAAGCAGGTACTCACGAGTAGCAATATAGGGGTTAGGGTTCACGGCTGAATATGTTCCCTGCAAACAGGGAATCACTCCCTCAACCTCATTCTCCCTAGGATTTCATTCATTCGTCAGAAAAAAATTAAATTCAAGTCAATGACTCAAAACTTTGCACATTTAGGATATCTCAGTGCTGAAGAATGTGTAGTTACTGCCCGTCATACTACTTAAAGGGAATGTACAACATTTGCTTTTGCTGCAATTTTCAGAAATAAATGGATTTGGAGGATTAGTATAATATAGCAAATATTGTTACACTCACTTGTTTCACGTTTTGGGTTCGTAGATGCTGGAAAAACCAAGAAAAACAATCATATTCTTGTAGTCTGGTTCCCTGACCTTACTTAATATGAAATGGAGCAATTTATAGACTTTGGGGCATTGTAAGATCAAAGAATCAGTCTGGCTTGTACCTCTTCACGTGTGTAATCAATTGCAAAGAACATGCAGGCGAACTAAATATGAAAAATCAGGAGAACTTTTTGAAAAAAAAGCCAGTTTTCTCCAACGCTGGTCGGCCGACCAGCGTTGGAAAAAATCCAGTTTTTCTTGAAAATGTCAGCACACTAGGAGCCACAACTTTACAGGATGCTTTAGACTGTCATTCCCTAACAATCCAGTAAGGTGTTTCGTGATAATTTGATTTAATTTTTTGATTGTTTGCAAATGTTGTATCTTCCCTTTAACGTATATGTCATTTTTCTGCTTTTATGGGAATTTGATGAACTACTCGTGAGTACTCGACTACTAGTAATTTCTTTGCGAGTGCTCAAGTAAAAAAATCCACTACTTGCCCAGGCCTAATGATGACTGAATTGATGATAAACAATATTAGACTCACATGGACA